>JAQFVV010012457.1:2864124-2891624 GCA_028023455.1 Epiperipatus broadwayi
AAAAAAAACCAAAACAATTCTGTTTTTTACACACATTTCCAAAATTTTAGACAATGTTGATAAAATAGATATTGACCTGTAGTTTTCCAAACATTCCCAATCTCCATTCTTAAAAATAGGTGTAACAACAGCAGATTTTAAACAATCTGGAAATATACCGGAATCAATAGAAGAATTAAATAAAAAAAGATAAAATTGGTAAAAGAATGGAAACATTTTCAATCAATATTTTTACAGAAATACAATCCAAACCAACACATTTCTTATGTCTCATTTTATAAAGAGAATCTAAAATTTCACAATCTTCAATCTCTTTAAAAACAAAAAGTTCAGGATAGATTTCTCGTATTGAAAAACATGAGAACTGCAGTTATTTTCAAAACTATTCATTAACAATTTCACAATATGTACAAAATATTGATTGAAATGATCAGCTATTAGTTTTGAATTATTTAAAACATCAATAGATATTTCATTAATCTTTAGTCTAGAAATTTGTGAAAATCCTTCTTTAAAAATAATTTTTTTAACAACAGTCCAAAAGTTGCTTAATTTAGTTAATTTTAAAAAATCAATTTGAGTAGAATAGAAAAACAATTTATCCTTGACTATATCTTTCTTTATTTCTTTATCAAGAACCTTTAGCTGAATGTATAAATCATCTTTAGCAGGAAACCTTTTGAAAAGCTTATACAATTTCTTCTTTCTGTTAACTTTTGATATTAACTCATTTGTAATCCAATCATGTTTTTTTTTCAAATTTTCTTCTTATATTCACAATTTACATCATTCATATCAACGATTAAATTCAAGTCATATTTAGTAATTGAGGAATGTAAACGATAATGAGATAAAAGTATAAAACACTTTTTATTATGAGAAAAATTCCTTTTAAAAGTAACAACAATTCCTTTGTGATCTGTAAGACACCAATCCTAAAAAGATGTTTTCAAAATAATATTTTCAGGACATATAGCAAAGATATGGTCAATAAGTAAAGATGATGAAGATGTAACACGTGTAGGATGAAATAAACATTAAATAAATCCAAAAAGTGAGAGCATATTTAAATAATGTTGAGCAGCAACAAAAAGTTCACCAGAAATATCAATATTCAAGTCACCATCAAGAATAATAAATTTATCATGTAATCTAGTAAGTAAACCACCAAGTTCATCACTAAAATATCAACTGTATGACTGCAAGTCCTATACAGAGCAATAAGTGTTAATTTGTCTGAACCTAAAATGAAATTTAAAACAACACACTCAGAAGAAACAAAAACTGCATTAATAAAAGTCACACAAAGCACTGATTTATAATAAACTAAAACTCCACCTGACCTATTATTAATCCTAGAATTAAAAATTGATGTATATCCCTCTAACTCATACAGTCCTTCTTCACATTCCTTAATCCAGATCTCGGACAAAATTATAATATCAAATGAATAATCAAGTGAATGTAGAAGAATTAACAACTCATCAAAGTGTTTCCTCACAAAACAAATATTTATATGAAAAATCTTAAAATTATCAATAGCTAAATTATCTTTTTCTGTAACAATATTTTGAAAAGATAACCCATGTCATAAATTAGACAAATCAGATTCAGAATTAATCCTAATAGCCCTATCCTCTATATATTTCCTCAACCAAATTTTCCCATCTTTAATCCAAACAAACCTATTCTTATTTTCTTTAGCCATTGAACAAACTTTCCAAAATAATTTCCTTATTCCAGGCAACAAATCTTCATTTAAATATATACGCTTATCAGCTGTAGCAATAGGCAAAACATCAGATAGATATAATTTAATTCTTTTATCTCATAACAATAATAAATATCTTACCATTTTACTAACAGAATTAACTTTTATTACAGGCCTAATACTACCACCATATTTTAATCTATAAATATAATTAATATAATTTTATTAAAGTCTGACAATTCTATTTTTTAGCAATATTTTCAAGAATATTAAATAAATTTTCATCATTAGAATATTCTACACCAACAATTTCAATATTGTTTTCTAATATTTGCTGCTTTAAATAAAAAATTCTTTTTTTAAAATTGCATAACAAAGAATCTTGTGCTTTTACTTTTTCTTGCATTTCATTAAATTCTCTAATCAATATTTTTATATTATTTTGAACTAATTCAAGTTCTAAAGTAAGTTTAGCAAAAGACTGATATAATGAATCATTATTATTCTGTAAAACAGGCACCATATCAAGTTTTCTTGTCATCTGCTGAAGTAATTCAAGACTAGAATTATTATCTACAGAATTAGATAAGGAATCAGAACTAGATCCTTCATTTAAAGTCAAATTTAAATTAATTCCTGCTCTACAATTTTTACACCTCCATAATGCTTTATTTATAGATGACATATATTTAATGTCTTTTCACTTACTGTACTACATTTAAATTGAACATTCCCATTACAACCCAGATAAGTTATAAAATTTCCACCAAAAGGAAAAAAAATAGACAAGAATTACATTTATCTATAATAATAAAATCTAAAGTTTTAAAAACAAACAAACAAAAAAATTGAAACTAATTAAGATTCCAACAGAGATTAAAAAGTAAAATAATTAAGAATCTAAAGTAAAGATAAAAAGAAAACCAAAAAGAATAAAATGAATCAAATTTAAAAAAAAATTCCAACAAAGATAAAAAACTAAGATAAAAAAAATCTAAAACAAGCTAAAAAAAAAAATCAAAAAGAAGTAAAAAAAAAAATCAAAAAGAAGTAAAAAATAAAATGGCTACTTAAAAATAAGTTAAAAGAAATAATAATAATAATAATAATAATAATAATAATAATAATAATAATAATAATAATAATAATAATAATAATAATAATAATAATAATAATAATAATAATAATAATAATAATAATAATTCAATTTCAATTTCAATTCACTGTATTCTATGAAATGAAACAAAGTACATAACAAGTATTAAAAAAATCCAACAAGAAAAATCTTGTGTGAGGAATTTACATTTAAAATTAACAAATTAAATAAAAATACAACCAAAATCTCAAAATAGATAGCAACTCTTTAGAAAATAAATAAAATTAATTAAATTAATAAAATCAATGCCAAAATTAATACATATTACACAACCATTGACTTAAATATTTTTTGAAAGATACATAAGAAATATTATTCAAATCAACTGAACACTCATATATAAATTTATTATATAACTTTGATACACAATAAACATATTGTCTTTTACTAGATTCCTTTAAAAAATTTGGTAAAGGTAATTGAAATTTATTAGAAAGAGGAGTATTTAGAACATAAACTGTAGAATTCAGAAAAGTTATAGCACAAAAACTACCAAAATAACCCTATATTTATATAAGGGTTTACATAAAATAAACCAAACACAATATAAATATCTCGAACAGAAGAGGAACAAGATCTACCAAAGATAATGAGCAAAGTATAATTTTTCAAAACATGCAAAGAAGTTAAAATGTATGGAGAAGCATTACCCCAAATAATGATATTATAGGATAAAATACTCTAATAACAGGCAATGTAAATAAAAATGAGAATTGGCCTAGGAATAAATTTAACTAAATCATAAAATACATAGTTCAAATTACACAAAATGTTGACAAAGATGGGTAATATAATTTGCACAGGACAATCTGGATTCAGTATATATTCCCAAATAACAATAATTATCTATCAAAGGAATATTCTCACAAGTACATATATTATTAAAATACTAAATATACTTACAACAAATTTTAATATCAAAAGAGAAAAAAGTATGCTTGTAAAAAAAGAATAGCTTTAGTTTTATCTAAATTAACCAACAATGATTTTTTTGCCAGCCATTTACCAACTGAATCCAAATCCTCATTTAATTATTATCTTGTTGTATCCTGTATCGATTTGTCATTTTAATTTTAACATGTAATTTTGAATTCATGTAATGCTATATCAACCACCCCAGAAAAAGAATTTTAATCTTTAAAACTTTCAAAAACAACAATTTTAATCGTTATTTGTTTTTCAATTGGTATATCAAAACACACACACCTTCATTATATTTATATATTGTTAACTGCTTTGGTGACAGATATGTTATTAACTTAAACATAGTTCATATATATTTATTTCCTATAAATAGGAAAATTTCTTATACATACAACTTTAAAGTAATCGACTAGATATGTAAATGAAATAACTCCCTTATACTTAATTGTTGATTAATCTACATAACTAAAACATACATATATACACACATTATGAACATGTTCTCTCTCTTTTTTTTTAAGACCATTAGCTCTAAATAAAAAATAAAAAAAAAACATACTTTCCTGGCATTTCACTCACTTCATACACTGTAGACTGATTACATCACAATATTTTTAACATTTTGTTCTCTGTTTTCTCTACAGATTATCATAATTCTCAAAATGCATCCAACATTGGATTATGTACACTGTAATAATCCTTTTTCATTTCCTTCTAATAATTGAAGGTTCTCTAATTGGCCTTCCTTCCTAAATTACAAAAATTACTATTTAAATTTGCACCGATATAATTTCATATGTGGAGGCTTAGGATATTCATCAAACTTATATCATTTTATGGATTTATTTTCCTTATCAAATGATAGAGATTTTGTTTATGTTGAAAGCTTACTATTTTTATAGTATCTATGTGTGTGATCTTTATTCAACAAATATTTATTATGCAGTATGTTTTCTTTTTAAGCTCTAGAATATTAATACTAGAATTGTACATTGGTTTATTCATTTCTTTACCTAAAGTTAGCTATACAATTGCTTTACAACTTATTTATTAATAGTTTCTATGATAATTTATTTTTATTATAGTTTATAAAAACATGCTTAACTAGGTCCTTAGTAGATTTCTTTATCCATAGATGATAATTTGAGCAAATACATTAACTTAAACTACAAGTATGTCAGAATGACGTAGAGAATTTGCTTGTTTACTCCAGCCTGACTGCAACCATTATTATGTTTTCTTGTACTGAATACAATTTTATCTTATTTTACTTTAAATGCTTTTAAGACATTTTTTAAAAATATTGAACTTCAACTTTGGTCATCGATTTAGCCCAATGGAGATTAATTAGCTCAGTATTGCATTTTGAGTAAAAAATATATTATTCCTTAAATTATCAGTAGTTAAGATTTATTATTATTGTAGTTAAATAAAATTACAATATTTAAAGACAATTTTCTTTATTTTCAACTTTTCATGGTTAAAAAAAATCAAAACTGTAATCCGCTTGTTTCAAGAGCTGCCACAATTTATTCTTATATTTAATTCTCCCACAATTTTTATCAAAGTTTATCTGCCTCATCTTGATTGGATAATTGCCATGATCCCCTTCCCCCCTCTCAGCTTTCAAAGCATTTGTTATAATGGAGCAGATATACCATCACCCAAACAGACAATATCTGGTGGTTGAGTTTCACAACATAATGGCAAAGGAGGGATTCAAAAGAAATGAATTGATTTTGAATGACAAATATTTGATCAAATTTGACATGAACCATCCCAAGGTGGTACATGACCATGTCCACAATTGTTATGTAGACTTTAAAGATTCATATTTGCAGAAATTAATAAGTGGTTATGGGACGGCATCATCATAGAAATTACTTGTTGAGAAACATGCAGGGATTGAGATCATGTTGAATACCAATGCCTTTTCATTGAACCTAAATATGGGAATCTCATTGCTGGACATTCCCTCTGTAATAGAAAAAAAGATGTCCAATTGTATTATCTATATGTGGTGTTCATCCCCAGTGTTTTATCTGTAGGGAATGAAAACATCTAATAAAAACCATGTCCAAGAAGGACATGTCAAATTTGTCAACAAAGAAATATAAGAAACCATAAGTGCAGACCAATAACTTTGGAAATTAAAATCCAATCTCAGATCATTAATGTAAAATATGAATAATGTATCAGAAGATGAATACAGAAATACAAAGTGTGAAGCCAATTCATTAAATATACAACAGCAAATAAAGGTCATACAAATTTAAAATTGACATTAGCTGGTGAATCTTTGCTAGGATTCCCAGAAGTAAAAAAATTCTCAGCTTGAAACTTCCACACTTTCAGAAATTACTGTTGAGAACAGGATTTATAATTGTGAGATCTCTCAAGATTTAAATGGAAACAATGGTGATTCTAACAGAGGTAAAAGAAAGACTTTTGACTCATCAAGTTCACAACAGGATGAAGATAGTCTTTCATCACGGGACTTTGTCAGCTCATTAATTCCCCAAAAGAATTCAAACAACATAAAAAATGTAGACTAATTCATCAAGAAAGAATAGTGGATCATCAAACACCTAAGTCAATAGCTACTAATAATGAATTCAAGCAGGATTTGATGAAATCATCCACATTAATGAAAAAACAATTTTTAAGATATACAGACTGCTAATAACCCAAATGCTTGCTCAGAGTGGGCTGAGAAAGTTGATCCAGTGAATGAAATGATCATTCACTAATATTTGATGTGTTGGTGAGTGTCTGTTGCAATTTCTCAATTTATCAGTCTCAGAATAAAGGGGGACCAATGTCAGGAAACTTAATTTTCTTGAAAGAATATGTGCTGTAAAGAGGTGGATCAACCTCACTAATCTCCATGTGGTGTGTCTGTCAGAGTTTAAATTGCACCTCCTATCAAATTTTTAAGTTAATCAAATTTTGGAACAATTTGGAATATTCCAATATCCACCCTCAAATTCAGCTTCTGGAATCATTGTCATTTACGTTTACTTTCCTGAAACTGTTAGGATTGTCTTAAATGCTGTTAATACAATTATTTCTTTTCTAGTCAATGTTGACTCCTCAATTATACATTTTGGGGGTTTCAACTTTGCATATCAACAATTTAATAACAAATATCTACCATTATTTAATAAGCTGCTCTTATGAGGGGAAGTTTTTTTCCCCCAATTCTTTTTCATTTTACATGCAGAAATACAGAACACTCATACATCTAATGTTCTACATGCTGAAATTGCATCATGACATGGAAGGTAAATTCCAATTGGTGTCATTCTCTGATCTCAAGGCCATGTTGATCTCCTTGCAACTTGATACATTCACACCAGGGCCATCTAATATAGTCAAAACTATGAATTTTCTAAAATAAGCAGACACACTCAGAAGTGTAAATTATTTTTTGTAATAAACCAAACTTTATATTGGGCTCCTCTTCATACATGGTCCTCTTTCTAAGGGTTTCTTAGCACTCTGGTTAATATTTGTATGTGGCAAATAAGAAAACTAATCATCTCATAAATGAGATTGATGACATTGCCATTAAAATTAGCCTTCTCTCAACAACTTATACAAGCACTCAAGGGATATTACAGCTTAAGTCCCAATATTATGATAGCCAAAGGGTGTTTACCAATATGTTGCCACAAAAAGAGTGAAAATTTCTTTTACTTGACAGCAAAACTGGATCTGCAGTTACATATGCTGTGTGATTGGTGCATCCAGATGGTCTACTCCGGTCATGGTATTTTTTTGCAATAAGAATTTGGGTGGCCATGACATGCTTTGAAAAAATAATAAATACTTTAGAACCAAGCTTCAGGGTCATCCATTTGCAGTAGGTAAGGGTTGTAATGGTTAGGATGACTCACAAAATCACACAGACTGGTTCTTAGTACAAGAAATTCAGGAAGTTATTAGTAAAAATGTAAATGTATACTAGTTTTTTTTTTGTTGTCTAGAGAAATTCATGTGTAACACTTTATATAAAATAAAGTCTATATTCTTTAAAAAAAATCACAATATTACTGAGGCAGATATTCTGAAGGGCTTGTCTGCTTGTCCTGAGAGTATACATTTTGGGTTACCTGCTACAACTCAATTTGTACACTCACACTTGTCACTTTAGTACTTTGATAGTTCATTGTCTGATAGATGTATTGACAGGATAATTACAAAATATTCCAAACCTATGTCCAATAGGTCTGGTGCCATACTTGAAAAAAGAATGCAAACCTATCAGGCTTTGAAAACATTCGGCCAATTTCAATGTCACCATCGTTAATCAAAATTATAAAAGGAATCATCAAAGAAAAATCAAGAACAGCTCTATAAGCATATTTTTGTGCACTAGTTTACTTGGAAAGGTTCCTCATTGGTTGAAGCTGTAAGGAGGGCAATTGAAGCTGTGAAAAGGTCAACACTTAATGTAGAACATATTTGGAAAAAGAAGAAATCATTGTCTATTATGGTTTAACTTGACTATACATCTGCGTTTGATTCAGTAATTCCAGTTAAACTCCTAAGCCATCAGAGAGAGTATTTGGTGCCAAAGTTTTTTAACAAAATAATAAGCAAACTGATTTCAAACAGAGCAGTCTTTACATCTTTAGAAGGTAATTTGGCCCATGGATTTAGGGATAATGTCTTCATACCTCAGGGTTCACCTGCGTAGACATTCTGTATCATTACCTACATTAATCCCCTGCTTCTAGAAATCTAAAAATGTCTACCATGAATATATGTACCTGAGTGCAGGAAGGAGGTTATGCACAACACCGATGTTGATATATGTGATGTTCTTTCTCCCATCTAGGAAACACTTAACATTTCATTTTAGGATCGTAAATAGGTTTGCATCAAAATCTAACTTACACATAAACATAAAAAACCTCAATATGGTAGATAAAAATGGAGAAAGTGTTTTCTTCCAGGTATGAATCCAGCCCTCAGAAATTTTTAGGGTTTCCCATCACACTTTCTAGAAGTGCAATAAGAAAACATATACAACATGAACTTATAGATAAAACCCAAAAATGAACAAACATTATTTTCAATGATTAATTAATCTCTGCATAGTAAGACTGCATTACTTAATAGAATAGTTTTGCCAAAAATAAATTATTATCTACCAGTATTAAAATTCACAAAGGTTTTTCAGAGTAGAATAAATATAATTTACTTTAGGGCTGTCTTGGAGAGGAAAGACCATGATGATTAGTATGGACAGGCTCCAAAGACCCAAAGAAAATTAATGGTATAAGTCTGCACTCAGTAACCAGGTTTAGATCAAAATTGTCATTTGTGTTTTGAGGGCTATTCACCTTAATTTTACAGAAGAAAATAGGCCTTCTCCATTTGAGCCTATGGATACCCCATCACCAATAATCTGTGCATAGATAAATGAAATCAAATAACATGTATGCAGTGTGATTCAATTATTGACACAAACTCTGTAGGCAAAAATATTTACAGGCATATAGATTCAAAAACTCTGAACAGAATACTGGGCCTGCATAATATGGCCTCAATAACAAATCAATTGTACAAAAATCTAGATGATGGTTACTTGAGCCAAAATATATAGATTTAATTATCATGGGTAACCTTAACTTTTTGCCAACAAGTCTTTTCCTGGTCTGGAGAAGGAGTATTAGCAGTATTAAGGCCCAGTGTTATTTCTGCAACAATCAATATGAAACAAATCATCATCTGGTTTATGATTGCTTCTTTAAGGGTCCTAAAAGAACCCTCATAGTGAAGAGTATTACTAATGATAGCGATGACATTTTATCACTTGAGGAGCATTGATAAGCACATTTTTTTTCAAAAATCAGAAGGAAAATCTTTTTATGTGAGCTGTTTGCACTACCAGATGTAGAATTGTAAGTCAATGTGTGACAAATAACTACAGGAAATTTATTTAAATTATATTTGATATTAAAAGGTGATAGATTATGGGATCTTGAGTGGTTATATTGGCTCGGGAACTTGGTCCCAATGCAAATTATCAGACAATGTTAGTGTGCTGCAGACCTGTGATCCCTTAAAAGATATATCAAGATTAATTTTCTGCATGAAGTTAATTGTAATAAAACCATATAAAAGATTTATTTTCAGACAAACTGGAATTTCCTAGGCACTATAGGGAATTTAAAACTAAACCCTATGACACTAATAATTGACTAATTAATGAATCACTAAGTCTAGAACTATGTTTGATTATAATTGTAACTAGAAGATAGCTAAACTAATTGAACATGATGAGATTTGTCCAAATGAAGAGAAATTATTTTGGATAATGGTAAATTTTAAAGCTATCATATATATATATATATATATATATATATATATATATATATATATATATATATATATATATATATATATATATATATATATATATATATATATATATATATATATATAAGCGAAACTGAACTGAATTCAGATCCATATAGCTATCTAGTTTGTTTGATTGGATTTGAAGATATTTACATATCGAAAAAATGCATGCTTTTAAGCTGATAGAAAAGTGTTTCATAAATGCTCATTAGTAGAGTTGGTCTTTAGATCTAGTTTCTGGTCTTCTTACCCTTTACTGATGTGAGCTAACTAGCTTGAAACCATGGATTGAAATGTTGGAGACAATTTGAAAGAAATATTGAATTATATCTCTCTCAGCAGTTGGGTAAACAAAGCTTGATTGTGAGCTGTTGGTAAAGCACCAACTAGTGATCATTAAATGCAAGCTATAGCGTTATAAAATTTTATAACTTGTTTATTATATATATATATATATATATATATATATATATATATATATATATATATATATATATATATATATATATATATATATATATATATATATATTGTGCCCTTTTGTATGGGTCTCCATAAATTGTTATATCAATTTATTAAAAAATTTTAAATTTAAGATATATTACAGCTATATGATGTTGATTTTATTTATAATAATCTTTCAAAAGTTTAATTAAAGTAAATTATGAATATTTGATATGTGAAGTTGTGCTAATATTTGAGAGAGACGTTTCAGTAAAAAAATGATAATATTATATGGTTGGGAAAACTGGCCATGGTCAATACTGCATTAATAAGTTTTGTAAATAAGTGTTTAAAGCTAAAAGTTTAAAAAAAGACAAGTTTAAATTAAATGCATATATATTTATTATTGATAAAGATTAATATTTAGTAAGTGAATGTAAGTATTTTGTTATTAACAATATATAATAGAAGATTAATATTTGATTTTATAATATAAAATTATTATATTAAAGTTGTTATAGTATATTATTTGTTTTAAAAAATATTTATTTTCTAAAATTGAATTGTTAGTTTATTTTTAGATAATTACAAGCGTTTATATCTGTGTTGTAAATCAGGTGACAGATAGACATATGTACACATATGCTTGTAAGTTTTTTTAGTAAAGTTGCAAAACTGTTTTAAAATTCTATTATAAAATTTATAAATATTATATTGGCTATCACGAGATAAAAATAAAAATAATTAGTGGAAATATTAAATCTGATTTTTAAAATACTGTTTAAAAATATAATGAATAAAAATAGACTTAGTTTGTTTAGAAAAATAGTCTTATAAAAGTTAAAAGTGAAATAAAGTAAAACATATCTTTTTAAAAAATGTTTAATGGATTTAAATAAATGATAAAAATTAATTTAAGAATTAAGTAATGTAATAAATAATAAATATTAAATAAGTCAATATTTATTTTTAGTTTTGTATTGTTGGTAAGATATGTAAATAGGCTAGCAAGGTGATTGTTTAATTTACCAATCAAGTGGGTAATTTCTTCCGGTATAAAAACCGAGGTTCAATTGTTCAGAGGGTGATTGTAATTTCTTTTAAGTGATGTGAGCTATTAAATATAGCTAAGTAAAAAATTATAGACACTCTCGTAATAGTTCTTAATTTATAAGAGAGTAGTTTAAATAATTTTATAAAAGTTTACCGTTTAATATGCAGTGCTAATTTATTTATAGTTCCCTATTGATCGTCTCTATCAAGGCTCAATTTTACTATCAAATAATCATGAAAATATTGTATATTGATAAAATGTGTTGGAAACTTTATATTAAAAATATAGTGAACACTGGATTAACTAAGAGAATTACTAGTTGGATAAAAATAATATATTGGACATTATATGAATTTAAAAGTTGATTATAATTATTTTTTATAAACAAATATTTAAAAAAAAAATAAATACTTCTTTATGAAGAAAGTATTTTTAAATTATATATTTTAATATATCTTTTGGTAAAGATATGGAAGTTAATAATAATTGCAGAAATACTTGCCTTATTAAGTCTTTGTTATTTAAAAGACTAGATGTTGATAGTTTTTTTTTTTTAAAAACCTGATAATTCGGAAATTTAATTGATAAATAAATACTTATAAAAACGTTATAATATTTAAATTCTATATGCTGGTTATATAGAAAATATTAAAAAATGTTTTGCTGAATATTTAAAGAAATGCGCATAGAAGTATACGTGGATATCCAAGTCAATTTTTAAAAAAACTTAAATTAAACATTTAACTATTGATTAATCCTAGGAAGATAATAACTTTTAAATAAATCCGGATCCTATAAACTGTTTTAATTATTATTTTGTTTCTTTATGGTGGAACTTATTTTGTCTTATTTTTTTTAAAAAAAAAAAACGTTTTTCCATTTATTTCATAAAACTGTTTAAACACGTGATGTACCGGAAAAAGGAAGTGGTGTTGGTAAAATGTTGTGCCTAGGAAAAAAGAACAATTGTGGGTGGAAAGAAGACACCGTTGGATTTTATGTAACATATTTTGTTTTCTTAACTAACATAGATATTTAATTATTTATTGATCTATTAGAGATAAGAGAGGTACATTTTAAAAGTAACTACATAATAATATAACACTTAATTTCATAAAGTTTTTTTTTTATATATAATTTTACAACACGTAATATTTTAAAAAATAATTGTTGAGTATAATGATATTATTTTTGTAAAGCTATAATCCTGGAGGACATCGTTTGGCTGATTATAAATTGGAGTATCATTTATGGTAATAATTATATAATATTAATAATTTAATGTATTTTGCTTTGTTCTCTTTAGATAAACCAAATATTATTTGATTGTTGAGTGAATGTATAAATATTTAAAGAACATACACGCATAATATTATCAATAATAGTTTTATTTTAATATGCATACTTTATTTTACAATATAAATTTATTACAACGTAATAAGAGTTATCCAGAAATAATTATATGATTCTTTTATGAATATTCTTTAATGTTTTTCTGTTACAATATTAGGAATTTGATTTATTATATTAGTATGAGTCATTTATATTTAATTTCAAGTTAGTAAGAAGTAAAAAAAAATATATTTATATTTTTTTTATTTTTATTAGACAAGTTAAATTAATTTTATATAGAAAGTTATATTTTGTTTGAAGGGTTTATCAGATATAGATGATGAGATATAATAGAGTTTGGATAGTTTTTTTTTTTAAAAAAATTGGTAAGCTGATACTGAAGTTAAATAAGATTAGAATGATATTTGAAGATAGGCTTTTATTAAGAGGGAATAGGAATAACAAGTAGAGAAGAATAATAGTTTAAATGGAAAAGAATCATAGAATTTTATTTTAATATAATAACTTTATAAAAATTGATAATTTATAAATAAAAATTTTGTCTTCACAAAATTGTTGAATAATTTTTTTAAAATATTATTTTAAGAAAAGAACATATATGTATTGCATATTTTGGTAAGACATATATTATGAAATTACATCAGAATGAAGTAAATAATTATGTAATCAATAAAAGTCACATAATATTATAAAGTTATATCAATTTATACATTAGTTGATTTTTAGTTAATGCTAATAATACATGTAATACATAATAGCTACATTATAATAGAAATAGCTAGTATACTTAAATGGAGTAGCATTTTAATTATTAAAGTTTGTTTATTTTATATGTGCTATATAAGTGATATTTTACATAAAAGCCTTCTATTGTACTAAGTGATTATAAATGATATCTAGTAAAATATAAGTTCATAAACTCAATTAAATGTTACTGATAAAACATTTACGAAATGTATGGATTATTTATTTTGGATTATAGAAATAACAACAATGTAAGAATCTTGTATTATTATTATTTTTCTTATTTTATTTATTTTTTTTTTTTTTGATTTCCACTTATAATGTAAATAATGTATATAAGTTGTTTATTAAAGTTGCTGTAAATAAATTTGTTTAAGTTGTTTTAAAAGTGTGTCGAATTCATTATTTTGCACCACAGCATTTGACAACAGATAATTTGAATAAAACATAGTATCTGCACAATATGAATTAAATTATTATTTTTTTTTAAAAAAAGAAATAAAATATTTTCTTAATATAATTTATAAAAATTCATTAACATTAACATATTATATTATAATGGTCATGAAATAATTATAATGCACAATATAAGATTATAATATTATTTATTGCCACATATTATTAAATTATAAGATTTTATTATATTCTCAATTAAGATACTATATGAAGATGAAAGACATGTAGATGATTTACTTTTTTTTTCTTAATAATTAGTAGTATAATAAAATAGATAAGGTTAACTTATACACTGGAGATTGTTATTTTAGTTATTTATTATTATTATAAGTTAGGTGTAGTTAGGTTTGATATTAAATCCCTTATCATGCCTATCTGCAAGAAGTATTATTACTTTAAGATAATTAAAAGAACCTGAGAATATTTAGTTATATTTCTTTGATAACAGATTGAGATTTATTTATTACTAGTATTGAAGTTAGTTAATTTTATAAAAGACATGGGGGTGCTATAGATGTATTAGTGAGATAATAAAGAGGTAATAGTATTCTTATGCCATTGAGATAATGTCTTAGAAGACATAGGCTCAATGTAAATTCATATTGCCACTTGTAACTTCACTTCATAGTCTCATGATTTAATAAATACTTATTTAATTAGTGCATGATATTGAACTATATTAATTTTCTGTTAGTTGTACTAAATCTGATAAAATATAGTATTATAAAAATATATTAATAATAGTTATACATATTTTAGTCGAGCATAACATTTAATTGAGCTAGTCATATTTTAAGTTATACTATATATTTCTGAAAGTGAGGGTACAATATATTGAACAAACCTGATACTCAGATTGAGCTTCACAGCCCACTCAGAATCTCACACCACAAAATCATATTTAAACTCCATCCTTACGTGTATATACATATTTATTAATATATATATATATATATTTCTTCTTGCTTAACAATGAATATATCTGACATAGAGTTTTAAAAATATCTTAACTGTAAATACTTTTAATAAATAAATATTTGATTTGATTTTATTATTTACGCATGCGTAATGGATGTGGATGTATTATAGGTGAGGGAAGATTACTTTTAAAACATATGTCAAATTAAAGTGTAATATATTATTGTGTATGTTTAAAATTACATTTAATTAATTATTTATTTTAATCATGGCTGTCAGAAAAAGGTGATGCAATCCTTGTAAGAATATTCTGAAATGCAATTAAGACAGTTTACTGAGACCCATTAGCAGAATGAATTCGGTCACCATTCTTCATCCTTAAATTTGAAAGTACATTTTTTGGATCCAAGAATGGATCATTTAGTTCTGCCATTACACATACACCACTCTCTTAAAGTTCGATCCATAAATCAAACCTATGAATGTCCATAAACCGTAGTGTTATGATTCAACTAAACAGATTTCTTTATTATATTCATTAATAGTTTCATGTGCGCATATTTTGCTACACATTTATACGTTAACAAACTAGCCCACACACATATCTCACTCAGTATAAACTGATAGTAATTTACTTATATCTTTAAAATATATTTTTGTCCTAAAATAAGTGCTATATTTACTTCTTTCTGGGGGTGGATTGGTATCTCAAAAATATATTTCCTCCTGGTGCTAAATCAACTGCTCATCACTATCTTTATAAATTATTGGCATATTAGGTAGAAACTTTAAAATAGAATAATGATTATAGTTGTCATTTTCTAAGTTATAAACAAATTTCATGTGATGTACCTGCTACTGTATAAATGTTAATCAAATTATATGTACATAAAGAGGCCAATGGTGATTTATGCATATTCTATATAAATTAATAAATCATATATATCTCATAACTTACAGAATCATTGTTCCTGTTACTTAAAATATTAATATTCTAGTTATTAAATTATGCTTCACCTGACTAGATTATATCCCACTACTCTTATTGATATAAATTAATATGAAAGGTAACAACCTTTAAATGAATCAAAATTATATTTTATACTAAAATATTCCATTATATAAATTAAAATTACAGTTTTTTTGTGTCTCTGTCGCTTTGCGATGCTGGTGGAAAACATAAATTAATTCGGATAATCGGAATTGTTGCTCATAAGTTGGTAGATATGGAAAATAGGCAAATATGGCAGAGTTCATGAATGTTCCTGACTTATGTACCTTGCGCATGATTGGATACAAGGTACTTTTGCCTAGATGCTAAATCTTGTTATATGAACAGACAAAACAGACCGGTACAATATATTAATAAAAGGATTATATATATATATTGAAACAGACAGATCGAAGAACCGATCTTAGTTTCATGTGTTTTTTGAAGTACGGTAATTCGAACTACTATTTGCCCGCAATGAGATTTTTCTATTTTAAGTCACATAAAAATTGGGATATATTTTATGTTTTGTAAAAAGATGTGTAAAGATTCCGTGTATAAATATCACAAATCATGAAATAATATTCATGTGTGCGTGGTTTGTGAATTTATAGCAGCTTAATTTAAAAGTTTCATTGCGGGTGTATTTGTTTAAATTTTAACTTTTTAGAATTATACAAAGTCGTTTAAAAATACTGATCAAAAGTGACATTCCTTTGATCAGTGTTTTTAATTAAAATCTGTCTTGTACAAAGGTATAGAGTAATTAATTTGTATTTGAAAATTAGATAAGGAATTTATATTTTGTAATTACTTGGTCAATTTAAAATTGTGTATTAAAGTTAAAGATAGCTGAAAATGGAACAATGGAAATGGATAATTGATATTGTATGGTCAAGTTGGATTGCTGGAGGCTAGAGAAAAGTAGGCGGAGTCTCAAACAAAAACCAGGCAGAAAGGTCAACCGTGGCCATCTTAGAAAAAACTAGGATTCTAACTTTTGACGTGGTTGAGAGTAGATAGTCTCAAGACAGCACAGCAGTTGCTAGAGAAATCGCTACAACTCTGGTTAAGAAGTCCACCAGTAAACCGTATGTCGATGGGCTAAGTGCCAGGAGCTGATCTCTGTCCTGCCAATTTGAATCTTCGTGCCGCTGTCTGATCATGCTTTACGTGCTTCAAAATTTCCAGCTTCCAATCTCCAAATTGACTATGCCTTTCAAGTAAATTTCAAATGCGCGCCTACGTTCGTCAGAAATACCATCGTGAGAAGCCAAGCCGGATGAAGAAAGAAGGGTAACTGTGTTACATGAACTTTTAACTTTCTCCCGAGCTTAATTTTATAGTTAATCTGTCAATCAAATTAATCACATGTAAGTTTTGTTTCTTTTATAATGCTACTTTTTAAAACCTGTCAGTAAATTTTCTTTTCTCTTTTTCCTCCACTCTAGTCTTTAGAAGATAATTTATAAATATTGTACCTAATAATAATAATTCAAATGAATACATTTATATGTTTTTTGTAACTTATTCTATAAACAAACGATGCCAATAGAAATATTTCCCAACTCTGTTTAAAGCTAGTTTATAATATTGATTATAGTTATTTTAAAAGTAAGTTCGTTTTTTTTTTAATTAAAGATTATTTCATATATTGAGTTGGCAGATATTAAATCACTTTATTATTCTCCTTTATTTTTGTCATACTATTGTAACCTATCTTTCAATCTTAAATATGTAAAATGGTTTTAAAGTTTTATCATCTTGTTGCCTACATGAAATGAGAAATAATTCTCAGTGTATAATTTGTTACTATCGCTACCACCTGAACAACCTGAGGGGTTAGGGGTTTCAGAGTAAACTTAATTAATCGTTGCTTTCGCGGTCAGTTTGATTCCGCCATGTTTTATTGGAATAGTTATATCAGCCTGTTGCGTAGAAATAGACGAATAGATTATCTAGGTTTTGTGTAATTCCGTTTCAAATCCACTTCAAGCACTCGTCATCGATGACTGTGGCAATGTCTTTCCTTCGCCGAAGTTGGCGTCTCGCCATACTACCATATGGGAAAGAAAGCAATTCTTTTCCAAATAATCTCTTGGATCACCGGGTTTCGAAATGATCCCGGCTGGTTGTAGTGTCCCGGATCTACTTGGGGGCATTAAGCCTTGTCAAAGTACAAGCCGCCCGGTATTCCGTTGATGCACCGCAAGTGATTACTGTAGGGCTCTTTAATCTAGGCAACCACTAGTAAATCAATCTTAGATATCATATTTATACGAAACCACCCTCCAACTATTCGTATACGCAACGGCTCGAATCTATTCGAATAAAATAACTTAATAAAAATAGTAGATAAATATTTTCAATGCCCCAAATACTCTGATTCCCTTAGCCACCCGTCAATCATTTAACTACACCGATATTGGCATGAGTTTGTTTACCAGGTAAAATGATTACTAAAGACTAGTAGCCAATTATAATAGAATATTTATGGAAGTCTTACCGTACTTTTGAATAATATTTGTTAATGCTTTCTATTTATTATTAAACAATTTATTTAATCTAATTTTGTGTCTCCCACTTCATTACTCTCGAAGTCTATTTAGTCACCTACTGTCTGTATTGGCAACTTAAATATATACATTACATTAATGACCGTACCAATATCCAGAGTATAATAGATCTATATATAATTAACTATAAGTAATTTAGTCTGTGTTCTGAGTTCAGCTAGTAAAGGGATAACCCCGTGCTGTTATAAAGTCATCATCGGTTGGTCATACCGGGGTTTGGGTTTGAATTTAGTTGGCGTTTTGGAATTTATTCTTAAACGCGGACTGGGTTTGAACTCGGGTACTGTGTATGAGTAAGCGTGGTGGATTTATACCGGTACAATATATATATATATATATATATATATTCTAACCTCCCCCCGTGCATTCTCACCCCAAAATATACTGTTTATTACGAAAATTACGGGTTCTAGCTCAGTTAACAAATAAATAAATGAAATATTCAGCATTTATTAAAATGATTACTAGCTCTAATTTTAAAATACAAATACGGTTCAATTTTAAAATGAATTAACAAATATTTACTATTTTCATGAGACCTAGAGTGACAATACAGGGAACGAGATAGACTACATTGAGCCATTATCCACACGATACTACCTCAATGGCATAAGAACACTATCCCCCCTTTTTACTATACCAAATAACTAACTCATAGTATTCTTACGACTTTCTGAGCTCTATTCACTACGATTAATATAATAATCATTTCTTAATCTTCTTTATAACAAGAATCTAGCTCAATTAAATAAAATGAAGTAAAATAAAATAAAATCTCAGGTTCATAAATTGTATTCTAACTGATTTAAATTTACGGTAGTAAAATATGAAAAGGGAATTTTATGTCATAATCTACTACACAGCAACTAATAATAATAAAAATAATAATAACAATAATAATATAATATAATCTTATTTCTTCCTAAATGAAATAACTAAATACGTACGTGGTAGTATTTTAATAATCTGACAACAGAATACATGTGGCAACATTAGCATATAATTTAATGTAATATTGTGACAACCGACTTATGACCAATAAATAATATAAAATTATGATCTTTTAATTTTAACATACCAATAAATTCTCAAAATTATTATAACACTTTTATGTTTACCTTTTGTGCAAAATTTATTTGTCTGTTTCAATTATAAATGTATCGTGATTTCATGCATCCATGTGGAGAAATAACAACTCGGACACAAAACTTTAAAACAAATTTAAAACAAAGTTTATTAACAACATAAATAAATTAACAATATTTTTACACTATATACATCGGATATCCCTTACTTTCATATCTCAACTTAGTTTATTAGTTTATAAAATGAAATCAAAATATTATTTACTTTTCCTAGTTAAATGTCTTTTTTTTTTAACACTTAAGAAAATACAGTATTATTACTTGATTTATTATTATGGTTAGCTTATTACAAAATGCATTTCTTACATGATTATCACAAACACTTTTCATCCCTAATATTATTAAAATTACATTTTTTACAAAATTTACATTCATAATAAAATTCTACAAAATAACAAAAATTAGTTTCATATTGGTTGTATGGAATCTTACAAAGTCAAAACACTATTCTACACTCAGTATTAGGTTTTTTTATTATTCATTATCCGATGTTTATTAATCCTAATATTCTCATTCAAGCCTTACTTCAAATGATATAATTACAACTATTAATATACCATGCACAAGTATATGTTCATTATACCTTATTGAATTTTCTCTTGATAAATATGCAATACTCATTCCCTCCAACATTAATATTAAAAAAAAAAAACATTCAAATTTTATTATCACTTTTAAAATACTTGGTTTAGAATTCTTTTCAAAATCTTATATTCATTTCTGAATTAATTTTACAATGTATTATATGATTCTTTCTCTCTTTATGATATTTTAGACTTTCAATTTTAAAGTTACACAATTCTATACATTCAAGCAAATAAACTATTTTACATAAACGATAACATATCTTCAGTTCTATTTTATTCATTATTTCTTTGAAAATATCTTTCTGACTGATGCAGATTCATGAAATAAGGATAGCGAAGATAGATGCACAGGATCAAAATACAACTAGAATATTACTCATCATATACCTTGACAATCATGGCACAGTGAATTAAAAGACACTATAGAGGAGTGACCTTTACCTGTCTACCAACCTCTATCATAGGAACGATGCTAAAGCTATTTCTTCAGCTTTATTCTAACATCAAAAGTTTAAAGATATGCACAACACTGCCCGAACCATATGCGTTCAGTCATAGGACTTAGTTAACTATACTAAACCACACAAAACTAAATATGATCCAAATCCCTTATATTTTCCTATTTCTTAAAAAAAAAAACACATCATCTTGGTTTCCTCTCCACTAGTACTTCCAAGTCACTATCCGATCTTATTTCTCAAGATTTTTTCTATACTGTACATCGACAAATACATATCTGCATTACTAACAATAATAAAATTCATTGATATTTTAAAACTATTCCACTGTTCTATAAGAAAATCTTTTTACTACTTTCCTCCGTATATTTAATCATATACAAACTATTTAAATATCTGAATACTTTATCACATGAAAGTTCAAAAGAATCACACAATTGTTCTGTTAAATTATATTATTAATATACTTTAAATAAATTGTTGCATGCATATTCCGAATTACTCCTATCTCATTATATGTTAAAATGTTGCATAAAATGTGTACATATAATTAAGACTTTCACACTTCATTTTTAGGTCAATAGATGATCTAAAAAAATACATTATGCATTATAAATAACTATTAAAATTACCAAACAACCTTTATCTCCTCAATCGCGTTCCGTAGGCTTCACCATCCATTTGATCATTGTAGATATAAGATTCACATCCATACACTTTATTTTAAACACTATTTCTATAATTTTATCAAGCTATTATATTTAAATTTTAATATTACTAAATTTATGTTTTATGTTTTCCCTAATCTCACATAACATTTTATATTTTAAAATAAATTAGTAAAAAATATTTAAACTATATTTACTGTACTCCTTCATCAAATTTTCCTGAAAACCGTTCATACAAAAGCCAAAAAAAAAAAATGTTTATCATTTCTTTTTCATTCACTTAATGTTCCTCTCCCTGCTTGTTCAATTTTAAGGTAAAACAAATATCACTTTGTTCAATAAATATTCATGAATGATAATCCTTGTTTTTTATAATATTTAATACAATTATTAATTATGATATTAGTTAATCCCGTAAAGAAAACTTGTTAATATTCTCTTCTAATATTTCTTGCTAATATTTTCTCCCGCGCGACTTTTACGATGCATCTTCTCAGTACTTTGATTTAAATATTCAATAAAACTTTTATGTTTCCATGGATTCATTTCAGTAAGTAAATTAGATTTATATTTTCCAAATCTTTATCTTTACTAAGCATTTCTCTAATGAACACTTTATAATATTTTTACTTCTTCTTAGAGAAAGTTTTTCTGTTCCTTTTTCATAAAAACACAATAGCTCTTTCATATTATTATTCTGTAAGTTTTTTTTTTCCTTCTTTTAAAATTCTGGTACTATATACTTTGTAATGTTTCCTTTAAAAAGATAAACATTCTTTCTCCATTATAACTTTTACATAACTTTTTCTTTATGATATACACATCTTAATTGTTCCATAGAGAAGAATAAAAAAAACTTCGGAGTAGCCTTTTAAAATTGTGCATCATAATTTTTCCTGACGGCAAATAACTTTTCTTTTACGTTTTCTGTATAATGTCCAAATTATATTTATCTGAGTTCTAATGATTTTCTGGTTGATCACAAATAAACTGTATTCAAGGCACTTTACAATTATTTTTACTTTATCAATACTTTTAGGTACTTTTTTCTGTAGTATTTCCCTTTTACTGTAAGGTTTCGGCTAAACTTGAAAAAAATCCTGGTAAGAAATCTTTTAAATTAGCCTTCCATTTAAAGGGAGTTCAAAATATTATATTTTAAAACAAAACTTTTAAAATAAATACAAAAATTTTTAAATTATAACACTTTTCTAGCTTACGATCTTATACAGCTAAAAAAATATGTTCCTTTTTCCTTTATTTACACATTTCTTCTCCCGCTCCGTCTAATTCCTATTTTCGTCTGCTAAAATACCTCTGTTGATTGGTTAATGACTTTTTTAGCGCAAACAAATTTACACATTTTTAGTTTTATAATAGATTAAACTTTTTAAAATAAAGAATTTATGACGTCATGTTTTAAAATATTACTTAGAATAGTATTTTTAAACTCAATTATAGTTTTATCAATATCATTTAAACTTTAAAACTTTTTTAACATTTAATATTTCAACTTTTACTTTAACGATAGATAGCAATTACATTTAGTTTTATAATTCACAAACTTTATTATTATATTCTAACAAGCATGTGTGTGAAGGTATATAATATACAGTCACATGATTACTAACTTTATCAGATGATTATTTTTTTTTTTTAATTTATGTCTCGGTCTAAATTACCAAAACTGATATATTTTATAAAAATTTGGAAAATAATTTAAAAAATGTAGAACTAAATATAATTCTCACCATCCTAAAGTTTATCTTAAAATATATTAGATTAAATTTGAATATTAATTATAATTATAATATTACATATAGTGTTTATTTAATTTATTAGTTTTAAAACACTACAATTAGATTGTTAATATACTTTTAACTATTTATAGCTGTATTATTTTAAATGGCCAGCTTTTACAACCATAAGCAAGGATATAATTAAGCTTTATTTAACTGTTTTTTTAAAATAATCCATTACACTTTTACATACAAGGTATTTTTCAGCCTTAAATTGTACTATAAAATCTAATCGATCATACAATTATCAATATATTACACAAACGTATTTTAAAATTTAAATTTTTTTTTAGCAATTGACCATTCTACCTTATTATGACCTATAGATAAGGGCACAATATATATATATATATATATATATATATATATATATATATATATATATATATATATATATATATATATATATATATATATATATATATATATATATATATATATATACACAAATTTATAAATAAATATTTAAAAATACAGTATTTAAAAGCTTATAAAAATATATATGTATAACAGTCACTTAGGAGCAATTTCAACTAACTTGTAGCTTTGTCAACTATCACGTTTAAAATGTCAGCTTTCCCATAATTTAATGATGTCAACTTTCCCATAATTCTGAGATCTTAATGTTTGCTACTTGCCTATTAACCAAATGTTGCTTGTATTTACATATTAACATTGCCTCTTTAATTTTCTTTTTATTATTATTTCTTTCAGTTTCCAATATTTTTACATTGTTATAATTAAAATCTAAACCTTATATACATAATTTATTATGGTCATAAAAGACAGAAGCTGATAAATTATCATTATTTTTAAAATTTTGTTTTGTATTTTGAATCCTTTTAAACAATAATAAGTGTTCCTTTGTTCTTTTTTCCAAAGTGCACCTCGATTCACCTATATAACTATTGCCACACCCACATGTCCATTTGTAAATGATACAATTTTTATTTGTAAATAAAGTTTTATCCTTTGAATTGTTTATTAATTTATTTAATGTAGGTGGTGCATAAAATGCAATATCACATATTCCTTTATAAATTTTTTTAATGAAACTTGCCTGTTGATTTAAAATACATGGTATTGATATCCACAATTTTTTATCAGAATAATTTACAATATTATTATTTTTATATTTATAAGTAAAATTTTTAATAGTATAATAAACAGAATCATAATTGTATTCATCGTTTAACAATTTATTATAATAAGTTTCAATATTTTTAGTTTTATCTGATGCATATTTACAAAGGTCATCATTTCTAAATAAAAATGATTTCAAACCTGCCATTTTATGTGGCATTGGTACTTTTGATTCATATGGAATATATCCTCTTATTGCTATTGGTTTAAGAGTCATATAGTAACCCAGTTTATCCTTGTTTCTGGTTATCTTGACATCTAAAAATTGTATACTCATTAAATTTTCATCTGTTTTAATCCACTTTAAGCCCTTTATATTATTTAATTCCTTGAACAAATCATTAATAGCATTTGGCTTTCCACAAACAAAAACATCATCAACATATCGATTGTATAAAATAATATCTTTCTGATAATGATCCTTTTTTAAAATATTTTTTTCATATGTAGATATAACAAAATTTCATATCTGGGCAACTGTAGCAAGTCCCATTGGCCACCCATTATTCATTGTATAAAATTTGTGCTTAAAAATTGCATAAATGTTTCTATCAATAAAGTTTAATGTTTCAGTAATAAATTTTATTATTTTAGCGTTAACATTTTTTTAATTTCAATGCATTCTTAATTGTTTCAATAGAAGTCATTATGTCAATTGATCCATACATTTCACTAATATCAAAGGTACAAACTACATCATTATTATCAATAACAATGTTATTAATTTTGCCAACAAATTCAAATGATGAATGTATTGTATACAAACCAAAACAGAGAATTTCTTGTAACATTTTCTCAATAAATTTACATGTTTCCTAATAGAAAGCACCTTTCTATTATGATAATCTTTGTAAATATGCCTCAGATAAACTAAAAATATTGAAACTTATTATAATGAATTGTTAAACGTTGGATACAATTATGATTCTGTTTATTATACTATTAAAAATTTTACTTATAAATATAAAAATAATAAAAGTGTTAATTTTTCTGACAAAAAATGTGGATATCAATACCATATATTTCAAATCAACAGGCAAGTTTCATTAAGAAAATTTATAAAGGAATATGTGATATTGTATTTTATGCACCACCTACATTAAATAAATTAATAAACAATTCAAAGGATAAAACTTTATTTATAAATAAAAATTGTATCATTTACAAATGGACATGTGGGTGTGGCAATAGTTATATAGGTGAATCGAGGTGCACATTGGAAAAAAGTACAGAGGAACACTTATTGTTATTTAAAAGGGTTCAAAATACAAAACAAAATTTTAAAAATAATGATAATTTATCAGCTTCTGTCTTTTATGACCATAATAAATTTTGTATATATGGTTTCGATTTTAATTATAACAACGTAAAAATATTTGAAACTGAAAGAAATAATAATAAAAGGAAAATTAAAGATGTGATGTTAATATGTAAATACAAGCAACATTTGGTTAATAGGCAAGCTGCAAACATTAAGATCACAGAATTATGGAAAAGTTGACATCATTGAATTATGGGAAAGTTGAAATTTTAAACGTGATAGTTGACAAAGCTACAAGTTAGTTGAAAGCGCTCCTAAGTGACTGTTATATATATATATATATATATATATATATATATATATATATATATATATATATATATATATATGATATTTATATAAGCTTATATATATATATATATATATATATATATAAGCTTTTAAATACTGTATTTTTAAATATTTATTTATAAATTTGCATATATTATTTTGAAGAAATACAGACATCGATTTATAATATTATATATATATATATATGTGTGTGTGCGTGTGTGTGTTATTTCTTATCTTTAAATAATTTTTCATTTTCTTGCTAGAGTATAACATCTGTATATCGAATAATATTGCACTCATATTGTCATAATGTATATGACTTATATAACAATGTATGATATGTTTTTAACTTCATTTAGTTTCAGGTCTACATTTTATAGTTTAATTAAGATAATTTGTTTATTGTAAAAATAAATTAGATATTCAATTTGAGAAACAATTTATGGTTTCTCAGTTATAATCCTTGTGACTACTTTAATATTTTATAATGAATTTTTGATTTTCATTCTCATTAATTCAAATTAAAAGACAGTTCCAGCTTGATTATTTTTGAGATGGGTGATAAGACACAAATTTCACCTTCTCTCTTATTTCAAATGAAATGACTGACGAATTATGAACATTACTATTGCAGATCCCAAATTATATGGGTTCTGCATTAAAATAGTACCAGGATTGAGCCAGCTAAGGCCACCTCCAGAACAACAGTCCGGTCTTCCAATAAAGACTTTGTGGGAATTGGCACCAGGAACCGGGACTTTTCTACTTTAAGATATGATCTGTAAAAGTTAAAAGTAATTAACAACTTTCATAAAGATTTGACAAACTTTTAAAAATCAACTAAACCTAATTTTTAAAATGAACTTTTATGTGACTTTTAAGATTTCAAAATCAATAAATAATGTTTAATTATATATATATATATATATATATATAATTAAACATTATTTATTGATTAGCAAACTCATATATATATATATATATATATGAGTTTGCTAATTTTGACATTTCCATTTTTTTATTAATATTTATTGAGTAAGTTATATAATTGTTAAATTTATGTCAGGCATGAATGGCTGCATAGATTTGTAAAGCTATATATTAATTAATTAAGGGAGGGTTAATCTTAGGTTATTTGTTTTGTAGTTAAATTGTGTTAATCGATTGGATATATTGGTGTATTTAGTAAAGGTAGCATGAGATCCACTACGTGCAGAATAATATTATACACCATACTTTGGTAAAATAAGTCCCATTTCTTACCAGCCATTGGAAGAAGACAGTATTACCTGCTCCTTGGATCACCACTTTAGCCTATGGAATGGGATAGTTAGATGAAAATTGAAGTTCCTTCCTATGGAGTTTTTTATTGTTCTTTCTACCAGACAGATGTATCATTACTGTACT